>JANJGN010000030.1:5280434-5305434 GCA_026770705.1 Isurus oxyrinchus | reverse complement strand
ACATCTTCTCAACATCTACCCAACATCTACCCTGTCAATCTCCCTTAGTATCTTAAACAAAAACAAATTACCTGGAAAAACTCAGCAGGTCTGGCAGCATCGGCGGAGAAGAAAAGAGTTGACGTTTCGAGTCCTCATGACCCTTCGACAGAACTTGATTTCGAGTCCAAGAAAGAGTTGAAATATAAGCTGGTTTTGTTTTGGTTCTGTTTTTGTTTTGGATTTCCAGCATCCGCAGTTTTCTTTGTTTTTATCCCTTAGTATCTTGTATGTTTCAATAAGATCACCCCTCATTCTTCTAAACTCTAATGAATAAAGGCCTAACCTGTTTAGCTGTTCTTGATAAGTCAACCCTTTCATCCCAGGAATCAGCCTAGTGAATCTCTTTTGAACTACCTCCAATGCCAGTGTATCCTTTCTTAAATGCAGAAACCAAAACTGTACCCAGTACTCCAGGTGCAGCCTCACCAACACCCTGTACAGTTGTAACAAGACTTCCTTATTTTTAAACTCCAACCCCCTAGCAATACAGGCCAAAATTCCATTTGCCTTCTTAATTACTTGCTGCACCTGCATGATAACTTACCCTCTGTGCTGCACTATTCTGGAGTCTCTCTCCATTTAAATAATAGTCTGCAGTTTGATTTTTCTTACCAAAGTGCATAACTTCACACTTTCCTACGTTAAACTCCATCTGCCAAGTATTTGCCCACTCACTCAACCTGTCTATATCCCCCTGCAGATTCCTTATGTCCTCATCACAACATGCCCTCCCACCTATTGTTGTATCATCAGCAAATTTGGATATATTACACTCTGCCCCCTCCTCCAAATCATTAATGTAGATAGTAAATAATTGAGGCCCTAGGACTGATCCTTGTGGCACTCCACTAGTTACATCTTTCCAACCTGAAAAAGACCCATTAATCCCGACACACTGTCTTCTGTGTGTTAACCAATCCTCAATCCATGTTAATACATTACCCCTAATACCATGGGCTCTTGCACAATAACCTTTTATGTGGCACCTTATCGAATGCCTTCTGGAAATCCAAATACACTACATCTACTGGTTCCTCTTTATCAACTCTGCCTTTATATCCTCAAAGAACTCTAGCAAAGTTATCAAACGTGATTTCCCTTTCACAAAACCATGTTGACTCTGATTGTGTTAAGCTTTTCTAAATGTCCTGCTATTTCTTCCTTAATAATGGACTCTAGCACTTTCCCAATGACAGATCTTTAGGCTGACTGGCCTATAGTTCCTGCTTTTTGTCTCCCTTCTTTCTGGAAGAGGGGTGTCACATTAGCGATTTTCCAATCCCCGCGGAATCCAGTGAATTCTGGAATATTTCGACCAATGCCTCCACTATATCTGCAGCCACTTCCTTTAAAACTCTTGGATGCAGGCCATCAGGTCCTGGCGATTTGTCTGCCTTTAGTCCCATTAGTTTGTCAAATACTTTGTCCCTTGTGATAGAGACTGTTATAAGGTTTGTCGTCCCATCAACTCCTTGCTTATCTGAAATCTTTGGAATGTTTATAGTGTCCTCCACCACAAAGATTGATGCAAAATATTGGTTTAAATTATCTGCCATTTCCCTGTTCCCCATTATCAATTCTCCAGTTGCATCCTCCAAGGGTCCTATGCTCACTTTAGCCACTCTCTTTCTTTCATATACCTGTAGAAGCTCTAACTGTTTGTTTTTATATTTCTTGCCAATTTACTTTCATAATCAGTTTTCTCCCTCTTTTTTAGCTTTTCTGTCATCCGCCGCTGGTTCCTAAAAAAAAATTCCCAATCCTCTGGCCTGCTACTAATTTTCACTGCTTTGTATGCCTTAGTTTTTGATTGGATACTCTCCCTTGATCACCTTTGTTAACCACGGGCAGTTATCCTCATTGAGTCCTTTTTGACCAGGATAAATTTTTGCTGAGTGTTATGAAATATCTGCTTAAATATCTGCCACTGCTCATCCACTGACCTTCCCCTCAGTCTATTTCCCCAGCCCGCTTTAGACAGCTCTTTCTTCATTCCTCTATAACTGCCCTTATGTAAGTTGAGGACACCGGTTTGAGACCCGAGTTGTTTGCCCTCAAACTGCATTTGAAATTGTACCATATGGTGATCATTATCCCCTAGAGGATCCTTAACTAAGAGTCTCTTATTAATCCTACCTCATTACACATTACTAGATCTAAAATAGCCTGTTCCCGGCTCTTAAGAAACAATCCCTGATGTATCTACAAATTCGTCTTCCATGTTACTCCTGCCAATCTGAATTGTCCAGTCAATATGCAGATTAAAATCACCCGAGACAATTGCAGCGCCCTTCTTACACGCCTCCATTATTTCCCAATTTATACTTTGTCCTGTGGTGAGGCAGCTCTTCGGGGGTCTATAGACCACTCCCACCCATGACTTCTTCCTCTTGCTATTCCTTATTTCTACCCAAACTGATTCCACATCATGATCTATGGCACCTATATCACTACTCACCACCACACTGATACCTTCCTTTAGTAACAAAGCTACCCCACCTCCTTTTCATTTTTGCCTATTTTTCCAGAATGTCAAATGCCCTTGAATATTGAGTTCTCATTCTTGGTCACTCTGTAACCATGTCTCTATAAAAGCCATCAAGTCATATCCATTTATTTCTACTCGTGCCCTCAACTCATCTATCTTGTTACAAATGCTGCATGTATTCAGATAAAGATCCTTAAGCTTTGACTTTTTACCATTATTATTCATTCTGGTTCTAATTTCTGTTGCACTCTTCTGCTCATATTTGCTGCCCCTTCCTGTCACACTTTGATTATCGTTCACTTCTTCACTACCCTGCACCTCTGCTCTTGGGTTTATTTTTATTTTTTTAAACTTCCCTTCAATTGAACTCTCCCCTCAACTAGTTTAAAGTCTTATCCACAACCCTAGTTATACGATTCACCAGGACACTGGTCTCATCACGGTTCAAATGAAGCCCCTCCCAACGGAACAGCTCCCTTCTACCCCAGTACTGGTGCCAGTGCCCCATCAATTGGAATTCATTTCTCCCACACCAATCTTCAAGCCATGTATTTACCTCTCTAATCTTGTTTACCCTACGCCAATTTGCAAGTGGCCCAGGTAGCAATCCGGAGATTATTACCTTTGTGGTTCTGCTTTTTAATTTAGCCCCGAGCTGCTCGTAGTCCCTCAGCAGAACCTCTTTCCTAGTCCTACCTATGTCGTTGGCACCTGCGTGGACCACGACAACTGGATCCTTGTCTTCCCACTCCAAGTTCCTCTCCAGTCAGTGCAGAAGAAATGTCCTTAACCTTGGTTCCAATATCATCCTTCACCAACCAGCTCTCTGGATTATAATAAAGGTTATGAAGTCAAATCGTAGTGCTGCTACTACAGGCTCTGCTAAGATCATTTTGGGCCCCGTATCTCAGGAAGGATGTGCTGGCCCTGGAGAGGGTCCAGAGGAGGTTCACAAGAACAATCCCAGGAATGAAAGGCTTAACATATGAGGAACGTTTGAGGACTCTGGGTCTATACTCGATGGAGTTTAGAAGGATGAGGGGGGATCTGATTGAAACTTACAGAATACTGAAAGGCCTGGATAGAGTGGAAGTGGGGAAAATGTTCCCATTAGTAGGAGAGACTAGGACCGAGGGCACAGCCTCAGAGTAAAGGGAAGACCTTTTAGAACAGAGATGAGGAGAAACTTCTTTAGCCAGAGAGTGGTGAATCTATGGAATTCATTGCCACAGAAGGCTGTGGAGGCCAGGTCATTGAGTGTATTTAAGACCGAGATAGATAGGTTCTTGATTGGTAAGGGGATCAAAGGTTACGGGGAGAAGGCGGGAGAATGGGGTTGAGAAACTTATCAGCCATGATTGAATGGCAGAGCAGACTCGATGGGCCGAATGGCCTAATTTCTGCTCCTATGTCTTATGGTCTTATCATCATTACATCAGAGATATGACCTATCTGTTCCGTAAGGTACGATACACCGAGTAGAGCTTTTAGTCACTGGGGATCCTTAAAACAAAAATTCTGAAAGTTGCACAGTCTGTCCTCTCTACTTCCCAGTGAGGTTTGGCTGCTATTGTGCTTTGTAATAAAGTGAACACTGCCTGGTTGCTTCTTCTCCTGGTGAGTAACAGGGAGCAGCTGGGAGAAAGATCACATGGCAATGGACAGATGGTTTAAAAAGCACTCAGAGGCAGTGATGCGTGAAAGGAAAGCTCACCACATGAATGGGATGTCAATCACTTTACAGAAAATCTGGGAGCCACTTATCCAGGGAATCACAGAGCTTCCTGTCAGTCTGTAGCTGAAATATTATTGGCTATAAAGAGGGGATCAAAGAATAAATTACACATCTCTCACGTCAGATAATTTGTTAGAAAAAAACATATTCCTCCTGCTCAGACTGTGTAATTGTCGAATATAATTCCTTAACTTCCAGGATTACCTCCACAAATGTGGAAAGTCCACCAATATCAGACAGAGATTCAGACAGAGAGTGACAGACAGAGTTACACAGATAGTTACACAGAGAGTGACAGACAGAGACAGACAGACAGAGACTGAAAGAGTTAGACAGAGAAAGATAAACAGAGAGTAAGGCAGAGAGTGATAGACAGGGAGTCACACAGAGAGTGACAGAGTCGGACACAGAGTGCCAGATGGTGAATTCCAGACAGTGAGCCAGACATAGTGCCCTAGATAGTGAGTTCCAGACAGTGAGTGACAGAAGGTGAGTTCCAGACACTGGGTGACAGACAGTGAGTGACGGACAAAGGGTGATAGACAGAGAGTCAGATATAGTGTGTTAGACAGTGAGTGACAGACAGTGAGTTCCAGACAGTGAGTTTCAGATAGAGTGACAAACAGCGAGTAACTGAATCAGACATAGTGTGTTAGATAGTGAGTTCCAGACAGTGAGTGACAGACAGTGAGTTCCAGACAGTGAGTGACAGACAGGGTGCCAGATAAGGTCAGGCAGTGAGTGGCAGACAGAACAGCAGAGTTGAAGCTGATCCTGCTGTCACCCAGTGGTCTCTGTGTGAACTTTCCACTGATTGGATTCAGGAGTGAGAAGCCCCCTAGGGTCTGGATATCCAGCCAATTGCAGCAAAATGTGGTGTGTTCTCCCATCGCTTCAATGGATGAATGTTCAGCAAGGATTTTTTTATTCTTTCATGGGATGTGAGTGGCACTGGCTGGGCCAGCATTTATTGCCCATCCCTAATTGCCCTTGAGAAGGTGCCTTCCTGAAACGCTGCAGTCCATGTGGTGTAGGTACACCCACAGTGCTGTTAGGGAGAGAGCTCCTGGATTTTGACCCAGCGACAGTGAAGGAACGGGGATATATTTCCAAGTCAGGATGGTGAATGGCTTGGAGGGGAACTTCCAGGAGGTGGCGTTCCCATCTATCTGCTGCCCTTGTCCTTCTAGGTGGTCGGTTTGGAAGGTGCTGTAAGAAGCCTTGGTAAGTTGCTGCAGTGCATCTTGTAGATGGTACACACTGCTGCTTATGTGCGTTGGTGATGGAGGGAGTGAATGTAGGAGGTGGTGGATGGGGTGCCAATCAAGTGGGCTGCTTTATCCTGGATGGTGTTGAGTTTCTTGAGGAGGATTGCATGGTTGAATATCACCGCCTGGTTTAATTTTGTGTCATCTGCCATTCGAGATGGAACCACGTGAACTGTGTCTTTTCATGACTTGTCAGTTTTACAAGGATGGTTTCTTCACCAATTGTGCTAACAGTCCTGCTGGTAGCACAAAGTTCATCGGTCCTTCATCCAGATTTACCACACAGGCCGGTCAATACACGTTCTTCTCCCGGGTCTGCTGACATCTTTGGAAATTAGTGAGTTTCTCGTCAAGTTTAGTTGGCAGAAGCTGTGAAATTTTCGTTTTGCTGACGGAGTACTAAATTGTCCCACCTGGCACTGGCCTTGAATTCTGGAATGCAATCTTTCTGCACACATCTAAGGGCGTAGAGTCAGATGGCTCTGCGGGTGATAAAAATGGCCATTTTGCCAATACTCAGTGTTAACCCATTCTGCCACTTCTTTCTCCAGTTTAAATTGAGCTGAGCACTTGTGGTTCTTTCTCATGTGATAGGTCATGTGGTACACATTAGACTGGCTGGGAGAGATTGCCACTAGAATTAGCAGAGGGAAATCTGAATGTTGACATGCGTGGCTTTAAATTAATGAACTGTTGTAATCACCAGAAATGAACTAACAATCACAATGCTCTTCGAACCTTGAAACAAAAAGTATAGGGTCGGCTTATACATGAGATCGATGTATATACGGTATATAGTGCTATGAATGTAATAAACGCCTCAAGGTGTTCACAGGGCCATCATATAGAGTTTGACACTGAGCCAGGTAAGGAGATATTAGGACGTGATTAAACTCTTGGCCAATGAGGTGGGTTTTAAGGAACGTCTTAAAGGAGGAAAGCGAGAGGTTTAAGGAGGGAAGTCCAGAGCTTGGGGGCCGAGGTCACTGAGGGCATGGCCGCCAGTGGCCAGCGAGGGTGGTGGAGGCGGAAACAATCAAAGATTTCGAAAGGAAATTGGATAGGCGCTCGAAGGAAATAGACTTGCAGGACCACGGGGATAGACCGGAGGAGTGGGACTGACCAGGTTACTCCGGGAGGAGCTGACGTGGACTCAATGGGCTGAATGGCCCCCTTCTGAGCCGTAAATGACTTCAATCGTGGAGTGATTAAAATCAGGGATTGTTGAATCGGCAGATCTAATGCATAGCAGATCTATAATGAGCCAAAATAGAACTATTTCAAGGAAACATATGAGCTTAAAAGAGAAATGCTCTCTGGGGGAACTGTAATCCTACATGTAATAAAGATGCATATCCTACAAACCTGGCATCTCTTCCTCTCCCTTACTCAGATTTTCCCATCATACACACTCAACTCAATTTAGGATGACATTCCCATCACCCTCACATGGCTTTAATAGAAAAACATATATCAATTAGTTTGCATGAAACAAAATAAAGTTTAATAAAAAGTTTGTGACACCAATACTTCTGGGAACCAGAATCTGGGGCCAGCTAATTTAGCTGATTTCCTCTCAAGGCCACTGAGTGTGGGCTTTCAGCCTCCTAGACTGATCCTCAAGTTACAAAGTCCGCCTTTAATTGCTGTGCTCAGCTGTTGGGTTTTCTAACAGCAGGACTGGAAGCAGACATTTTGTGTGGAATCCCCTTCTCGATGACATCACAAGTGGGGGAGGAGGGATCTCCCGTGACAATGACCAAGGAAGCAAATCTATACAAAATGTCTGCTAGCTGTCAGCCTGCCTAACCAGAAAGCTGAAAACAGCAAAAAAACTGCAGAGGGGGAGAGGGAGAGAGAGAGAGCGAGAGAGAGACAGATACTGACAGCGAGTGCACAGATCCCTCCCTTTATAACACTTCAAATTCTGCGGACAGTCAGAAAGATACATTTCCTGTATATCCGTTGGAGTAATGAGTGCTCCACAAGCAAACAACTTGTTCAATTCCCCAGAGAAAAATATTTGACATGAAAAATAATTTGCACAAGGTGGCGCTGACAGATAACAGAGTGTTTTCAACAGGAACACTGCTTTATCCTGTCACGCCAACCCTTCATGGAAATGGCTCCAGAATACCTCACAAACTGAACTACTTTCTTAGAGCGCAGCCCTTCCTGTTATATTTAATCGTCCTGGCAACACGGCCTAGTTTCCCCACTTGCTTTTGTTCTAGTCTTTCAGCACTGGCCGTGAACTTACAGAGATCCAGGTAGGGTGACATTTCCTACTCAACAACCTTAAAGGAATAAAAGCTTGCAGGACTGTGGGGTGGAGGTCAGAGGGGTGGGACTAATGGGGTAGCTCTTTCAAAGAGCCAGCACAGGCACAATGGGCCAAATGGCCTCTTGTGCTACATGATTAGGGACATATGAATTAGGAGAAGGAGTCGGCCATTATAGTAATTGTAAGTTAAATAATTTCTTACCGTTATGGGATGTGACTGTACAAACGAATCAGCCCTAAGCGCAGGGAATCTTAGGGGCGGAGCATTTTAGCCTTGGTCTGGGAACAAGCAGGTAGCCTCGTCAGGCGTCTGTAAATAGAACCTACTCTTTCTTGCAAGAAACTAGCCCTGCATTCCAAGTTTATTACAATTAGCAATGAGGATGAACAGCGCCAAAGCAGCACCTCACCTCGTGACTGAGCATTCCAATACTCCGAAAAGGAGTATACTCACCAGCAATGCCTCACTTTGGTAGAATTCACCCATACGGCTCATCCATCGAGGACTGGAGTCAATACATTGAGTGATTAGGTTTCTACATTGTAGCTAACAGAATTACGGCAGAGGAGAAACAGAAGGCAACTCTCCTAAGTATCTGCGGGAGAAAAACATATAACCTAATCTGTAGCTTGACGGCTCCAAGTGCGACAAATTCCAGATCCTTCACCGAGCTAGTCGACCTCGTGAAAGGACATTTTCAGTCTAAACCCTCGGTGATCATGCAAAGATTCAAGTTTAAGTCTCGAGTAAGGGCCCTGGTGAGTCGATCGCAATGTACGTTGCGGTTAAAACAGTTAATGGAGCATTGTGACTTCAGTGATACTTTAAACAACGTGTTGCCAGATTTTTGGTTTGTGACATAACCGACAACACCGTTCAGCGCCGTTTGCTTGCAGAAGTTGGGATAGACCTGGAGCACGCCAGGGAGATAGCGCTAGCAATGGAGAGGCTGAGAGGGACTCGCAGGCTCTGCAGAGTGTGCAACATGGTGGCAGTTTACAGTTAGGGTGGGAACCTGCCGCCGGGCGTGGTGCAAAGATCAGGGAGGCTACAGTGAAGAGGGACACGGTCCCTACCATTAGAAAAATGAAAATAAATACTGGAAGCAGCTCACCAGTAACCCAGAGGTTAAAGTGTTACCCTTGTGGGAGAAATCATGCAACTGAAACCTGCAGATTTAAAGAGGCAGAATGCCATCACTGTCACAAAAAAAGGGTATATTGTTAAACAATGTAGGACAAGATCAAGGCAGCCATTCAGGCAGCAGGTCGAATTAAATGAAGTGCACAATGTAGAAGAGCCAGAAGTTACTGAGACTGATGTTTATTCCTTACACAATCTGGAGGCCAAAAACTGAACCAATCGCTGTTACACTTCAAGTAAATGGAAAGCCTTTGCTCATGGAGGTTGACACAGGAGCATCGACCACAGTGATGGTAGGAACATCTTTAAATACCTCAGAGAACATACCCAGCCATTGAGTTTGGAGAAAACCATGGCTCAGTTAAAAACATAAACTGGAGAGGCAATACAGGTGAAAGGCATCACCTCTGTACCTGTATCATACAGACAACAGACAGCCCAGCTGCCAATAATTGTTGTAACAGGGGAAGGACTTAGCCTTCTGGGCTGCGATTGGTTAAAGGAAATCAAATTAAACTGGTCAGAAATGTTTTGGGGCAGGACAGGGGGAATTCCAGAGTTGCTGAAAAAGTATGACCGAGTATTTCAAGATGAGTTGGGGAATATCAAAGGTCTACCAGCTAAAATATACGTGGACCCTGAAGCAACATCCCTGTTTTTTAAGGCAAGACCTGTGCCTTACACCCGAAGGGAGAAGATAGATGTGGAATTGTGTCATTTGGAGAAGTTAGGAATAATCCAGACAGTCCAATTTTCAGAATGGGCAGCACCCATAGTCCCTGTGCTGAAACCAGACCAAACCATTCGCATCTACGGAGATTATAAATTAACAGTGAACAAGGCGGCAAAATTAGACAAATACCCAATCCCAAGGATTGGAGATCTGTACGCTAAACTTGCAGGAGGAAGATCCTACACTAAACTGGGCATGAGCCATGCATACCAACAGCTAGAGCTGCACAACACATCCAGAAGGTATGTCACCATAAACACGCACAAGGGCCTGTACCAGTATACATGGCCATCCTGCGATTCTCCAAAGAACCATGGAAAGCTCACTACAAGGACTTCCCCGAGTTATAGTGCACCTGGTTGACCCTGGGTTAGACTACATATACACTACGTAGGTCCATTTCTAGGTACCATGTTTCTTGTGATCATCAACGCACAAAGTGGATGAATGTGTTTGAAATGAGATCACCTTACATCGTGTCAAACCATTGAAAAACTGCGCCAGAGTTTCAATGTTCATGGTTTACCTGAAGCTTTTGTTTGAGACAATGGTACTGCTTTCACAAGCACTGAATTCCAAAGATCCTTGAACCTAAATGGGATCAAACACTTCAGAACAGCACCGTATCATCTGTCGCCCATGGGTTAGCAGAAAGAGCAGTACAAATCTTTAAAACTGGCATGGAGAAACTATCAGAGGGAACATTAGAAACACAAATTTCAAGATTCCTGTTCGGGTATCGCACAACTCCTCATGGCAATCACTGGTTTAACACCTTCAGAATTATTAATGAAGTGCTGACTTTGTACAAAGTTGAGTCTAGTATTCCCTAATTTAGAGGGGAAGGTGGAGAGAAACTAGGGGAGTCAGAAAGTGAATCATGATGGTCACAGTAAAGGTCGGGAGTTTACTGTGGGAGAGAGAGTTTTTGTACGAAATTTTGCAACTGGACTGAGATGGGTCCTTGGTACAATCGTCTCAGAAACACAACCTTTATCTTATCAGGTAGAAGTGGAAAACAGGATTGTTAGGAAACATGTGGATCATCTCAGAAGTCGGGAAACCCTCCAACAAGCAGTTAGCCCACCTGAAATTGACGAGGAAACTTCGACCCATGAGGTGCCAGATTGACAAAGAATAGACATACCTGATGTCTCTGTTGAAGTAAATAATTGTGCACTGCCATTGTCTAAAGATGTCTCTGAAGCTTCAGCTCCTGTGCAAGTCGATCCAATAGAAAAACCTCCAGTTGTAGGACTGCGTCGCTCTACTCTAATCAGAAACCTCCCCAAAGATTAAATTTATAATGACATGAACTGTAAATAATTGTATATAATATGGGTAAAGATGTTTTTGTAAATAAGAGGGTAAAACAAAATTAAAGGGGGAGGCATGTAGTAATTATAAGTTAAATCATTTCTTACTGTTATGGGGATCATGTGACTGTACAGACGAATCAGCCCTAAGCGTAGGGAATCTTCAGGGCGGAGCTTTTTTAGCCTTAGTCTTGGAACAAGTATGTAGCCTCATCAGGAGTCTGTAAATAAAATCTACGGTTTCTTACAAGAAACTAGCCCTGCATTCCAAGTTTATTACAGCCACTGAGCCCTTCGGATCTGCTCTGTCATTCAACAAGATCGTGGCTGTGATCTCAACTCCACTTTTCTGTCTGTCCCCCACCATAACCCTTGACCCTCTTGTCTATCAAAAATCTCTATAACTCAACCTTGAACAAACTCAATGACCCAGCCTCCATTGCTTTCTGGGGAATAGAATTCCACATAGTAACGACTCTCTGGGGGAAAATAAATTCTCCTCTTCTCCATCTTAAATGGTAGACTCTTTATTCTTAGATTGTGGCCCCGGGTTCTAGTCTGATTCTTGATTTGTAACTTTTTGTGGTAGTAACTTGTGTGTAGTTGCTGGTTGAGACCTACCCTGCATTTGGACATTTATCAATATTAAACATCCTCAGACCCTTTCTCCATTGCTCTAATTGCAATCTATTTTTGTCACAAATCCATGGGTTAGGAGAGGTTTTCTCCAAATTCTCCTTCATCTAGTGATCAATGATAAAGATGACGAAGGATAATGACCCAATTCCCAGTCCTGTGGGACTCAATGAGTGACCAGAATCCAACTAGGACCATAAGTAAACTTATGTCTACAGAACGTGACAGCTTCCTTATCCAACTCAAGTTGCAAAGAAGAGGAGAGTGTGAGAGAAGCATGCTGGGTCAGGCAATCAGCAGCACCTAGAGGAGAGGGTGAGAGGAGGACCCCAGGATAGGCAGCCAGCAGTACCTAGAGGATAGTGTGAGAGGAGGACCCCAGTATAGGCAGTCAGTAGCACCTAGAGGAGAGTGCGAGAGGAGGACCCTGGGACAGGCAGTCAGCAGCACCGAGGGGAGACAGTGAAAGGAGGACCCTGGGACAGGCAATCAGCAGCACCTAGAGGAGAGTGTGAGAGGAGGACCCCAGTATAGGCGGTCAGCAGCACCTAGAGGAGAGTGCAAGAGGACCACCCTGGGACAGGCACATAGCAGCACCTAAAGGAGAATGTGAGAGGACCATCCTGGGACAGGCACACTGCAGCACCTAGAGGAGAGTGTGAGAGGAGGACCCCAGTATAGGCGGTCAGCAGCACCTAGAGGAGAGTGCAAGAGGACCACCCTGGGACAGGCACACTGCAGCACCTAAAGGAGAATGTGAGAGGAGGTCCCTTCGTCAGGCACACAGCAGCACCTAGAGAATATAATCTATCTAGAGGACCTAGTATCTAGTCAATACTCAAATAGGAATACGGGTAAAATAAAAGCAAGGGTCCATATTCTACTTAGTTAAGATATGTCTGGGGAGCTCAGTCCCGTGATTTGTACAGCCTGCGCTATGTGGGAAATCCTAGACACTCCTGGTGGTCTGAATGACCACGTGTGCAGGAGGTGCCTCCGACTGGAGCAACTCGAGCTCTAGGTTTTGGAGCTTGAGAGGCAGCTGGGGGGACTCCAGTGCATTCACAAGACTGAGAGGTTCGTGAACAGCACGTTTCAGGGCGTGGTCACCCTGCAGCTTAAAGTGCAAGCAGAGGGAATGGGTGACCGCCAGAGAGAAGAAGGGGACCAGGCAGCTAGTGAGGGAATCCCCCCGAGTGCATCTCACTCGCAAGCACTGTGGGTGGTCCAGCTGCTCAGGGGGGGAGGAAGAAGTGTGGAAGGGCAATAGTGGTAGATGATTCATTAGTGAGGGGAGTAGACAGGTGCTTCTGCGTCCATAGATGTGACTCCAGGATGGTATGTTGGCTTCCTGGTGCCAGGGTCAAGGATGTCACGGAACAACTGCAGGGCAGGGGGAGGGTGAACAGCCAGAGGTCGTGGTTCATGTTGGAACCAATGACACAGGAAGAAAGAGAAATTAGGTCCCGCAAGCAGACTTTAGGGAATTAGGTAGGAAATTGAAAAGCAGGACTTTAAAGATAGTAATCTCTGGATTACTCCGGGTGTCACACAGTAATGAGTTTAGGAACAGCTGGATAGAGCTGATGAATGCGAGGCTAGAGGGATGGTGCAGGAGGGAGGGCTTTAGATTCCTGGGGCATTGGGACCATTTCTGGGGGAGGTGGGACCTGTACAAGTTGGAAGGGTTACATCTGAACAGGAACATGACCAACGTCCTCACGGGAAGGTTTGCTAATGCTGTTGGGGCGGATTTAAATTAAATTGGCAGGGGAATGGGATCCTGAAAAGTAGTTCAGAGGGGAGAGAAGCTGAGATGGAATTAGAAGTTAAAACATTAGTAAGTCTGGAAGGCGGAGAAACATAGGCTAGATAAAAAGAAGTGAGTTTAACAAAGGCTAAGTGGAATATATTTTAATGCAATGAGCTTGAAGAATAAGACAGATGAGCTGGGGGCACAGATAGGCACCTGGGAGTATGATATCATAGCTATGACCGAGACTTAGTTAAAAGAGCAGGATTGGCAGCTCAACGTTCCTGGTTATAGGGTATTCAGATGAGATAGAGAAGGGGATAGAGGAGGAGGGGGGAGTATCACAATATTGATCAAGGAATCAGTTATAGCAGTGAGGAGGGATGATATCTTGGAAGGATCATCAAATGAGGCCTTATGGGTAGAGGTAAAAAACACAAAAGGGGCAAAAACGCTATTGGTTTGTGCTATAGGCCCCCAAACGGTCAAGGAGAGATAGAGGATCAAATATGTAATCAAATTTCAGAGAAGTGTAAGAATAATAAGGCAGTAATAATAGGGACTTTAACTACCCAAATATTAACTGGGATAGTTTTAGTGTGCAAGGTAGGGATGGAGCAAAAAATTCCTAAGTAGCATCCAGGAGAACCTTTTTAGCCAGTATGTAGAAAGTCCAACAAGGGAGGGGGCAGTTCTGCACCTAATATTCGGAAATGAGCCCAGGCAGGTGGAAAGCGTATCTGTAGGGGAGCATTTTGCGGATAGTGACCATAACTCAGTTAGATTTAGGATAGTTATGGAAAAGGATAATGTTGGGCCGGGAATAAAAGTTCTAAACTGGGGAAAGGCTAATTTTGCTAAGATGAGATACGATTTGGTCCAAATGGACTGGGAGCAGCTACTTGCAGATAGAACTACATCAGAGCAGTGGGAGGCATTCTAGGAGGGAATAGCGAGAGTATAGGACAAATAAATTCCCATAAAGACAAATGGGGGTGGGGGGGTGGGGGGGTCCAAGTCCGGAGAGTCCTGGATGTCAAGGGATATAAAGGTTAGGATTAAGAAAAAAAGAGAAGCTTATGGCACATACCGAGGGCTCAATATGGCAGAGGAGTATAAAAAGTGCGAGGGGAGGGGGGGCTTAAAAAGGAAATTAGGAAATCTAAGACAGTGCATTGGTGAGTAAAATAAAGGAAAACCCAAAGTGGTTTTTTAAATATATGAACAGCAAGAGAATAACTAGAGAAAGAGTAGGGCCAATTAGGGACCATAGAGGTAATCTGTGTGTGGACCCGCAAGACATGGGTACAGTCCTCAATGAAGACTTTGCGTCAGTCTTCACAATGGAAAAGGATGATGCAGGTATAGACATCAGGGTGGAGGACTCTGAAATATTAGAGGAAATTAACATAGAGGGAGAGAAGGTACTAATGGGTTTAGCAGCCTTAAAAGTGGATAAATTCACAGGCCCAGATGAGATGTACAGGCTTTTGAGGGAGGCAAGGGAAGAAATATCAGGGGCCCTGACAGTAATTTCCAAATCCTCTCTGGCCATAAGTGAGGTGCCAGAGGACTGGAGGACTGCTAACATTGTCCCATTATTTAAAAAGGGAGGAAGGGATAGACCAGGAAATTACAGGCCAGTCAGTTTAACCTTGATGGTGGGTAAGTTACTAGAAACGATCCCGAGGGACAGAATATATCTGCACTTGGAGAGACACAGATTAATCAGGGATAGTCAGTATGGATTTGTTAAGGGAAGGTTGTGTTTGACAAATTTTATCGAATTTTTTGAGGAGGTAACCAGGTGTGTTGATGAGATTAATGCATTCGATGTGGTCTACATGGACTTTAACAAGGCTTTTGATAAGGTCCCTCATAGCAGACCGATCATAAAAGTAAGAGCCCATGGCAAAGTGTGGATCCAAAATTGGCAGAGAGGCGGGAAGCAGAGGGTGATGGTAGAGGGATGTTTCTGTGACTGGAAGTCTCTTTACAGTGGGGTCCGGCAGGGCTCGGTGCTGGGGACCTTGCTGTTTGTGGTGTACATAGATGATTTGGACTTAAATGTAGAGGGTATGATCAAGAAGTTTCCAGATGAGACAAAAATTGGTAAGGTGGTAAATAGTGAAGAGGATAGCCGTAAACTGCAGGAGGATATCAATGGACTGGTCAGGTGGGCAGAGCAGTGGCAAATGGAATTCAACCCAGAAAAGTGTGAGGTAATGTACTTGGGAAGGGCTAACAAGGTAAGGGATTACACTATGAATGGTAGGACCCTGGAAAGTACTGAAGATCAGAGGGACCTTGGTGTAAACATCCATAGATTCCTGAAGGTAACAGCTTCAGATAGATAAGGTGATTAAGAAGGCAGATGGGATTCTTGCCTTTATTAGTTGAGGTATAGAATACAAGACCTGGACAATATCCAGGCTTGGGCTGGCAAGTGGCAAGTAGCATTCGCGCCACACAAGTGTCAGGAAATGACCATCTCCAACAAGAGAGAATCCAACCATCACCCCTTGATGTTCAATGGTATTACCACCACTGAATCCCCCACTATCAACATCCTGGGTGTTACCATTGACCAGAAACTGAACTGGACCAGCCATATAAACACTATGGCTACAAGAGCAGGTCAGAGGCTAGGAATCCTGCAATGAGTAACTCACCTCCTGACTCCCCAAAGCACAAGTCAGGAGTGTGATGGAATACTCCCCGCTTGCCTGGATGAGTGCAGCTCCCACAACACTCAAGAAGCTCGACACCATCCAGGACAAAGCAGCCCATTTGATTGGCACCCCATCCACAAACATTCACTCCCTCCACCACTGATGCACAGTAGCAGCAGTGTGTACCATCTACAAAGTGCACTGCAGCAACTCACCAAGGTTCCTTGCAAACCCATCATCTAGAAGGACAAGGGCAGCAGATAGATGGGAACACCACCACCTGGAAGTTCCCCTCTAAATCGCTCACCATCCTGACTTGGAAATATATCACCGTTCCTTTACTGTCGCTGGGTCAAAATCCTGGAACTCCCACCCTAACAGCACTGTGGGTGTACCTACACCACACAGACTGCAGTGGTTCAAGAAGGCAGCTCACCACCACCTTCTCAAGGGCAATTAGGGATGGGTAATAAATGCTGGCCCAGCCAGCGACGTGCACATACCATGAATGAATAAAAAAAAGGGAGGTTATGCTGGAACTGTATAAAATGCTGGTTAGGCCACATCTGGAGTACTGCGTGCAGTTCTGGTCACCACACTATAGGAAGGATGTGATTACACTGGAGAGGGTGCAGAGGGGATTCACCAGGATGTTGCCTGGGCTGGAGGGCCTGAGCTATCAGGAAAGATTGGATAGGCTGGGGTTGTTCTCCTTGGAGCAGTGAAGGTTGAGAGGGGACCTGATAGAGGCGTATAAGTTTATGAGGGGCATAGATAAGGTGGATAGGAAGGCACTTTTTCCATTAGTAGAGGGGTCAATAACCAGGGGGCAGCGATTTAAGATAGGACGTAGAAGGCTAAGAGGGGAGTTGAGGAGAATTTTTTTCACCCAGAGGGTGGTGGGAGTCTGGAACTCACTGTCTGAAAGGGTGGTTGAGTCAAAAATTCTCGTAACATTTAAGAAGTATTTAGATATTCACTTGCGTTGCCATAGCTATGGGCCAAGCGCTGGAAAGTAGGATTAATGTAGTCAGATCTTTGTTGACTGGTGCAGACATGATGGGTCGAATGGCCTCCTTCTGTGCTGTTAACGTCTATGAGTCTAAGAGTCATATTGAACTCAAAACATGAACTCGGTTTGTCTCTCCACTAATGCTGCCAGATCTGCTGAGTTTTTCCAGCATTTTCTGTTTTTATTTCAAAATGTAATCCCCATGACTCTATTAGGAACAGAGGAATGAGCAGAGGCTATTCAGCCTGATATCCCATCTAATTAGATTGAAGTTGATCATATTATGTAACACATAGTTAAAACGTGAAGTCCCAGTGGCCTAAAGCTAAGGCTAGTACCTCATAAGCCAGGGATTGTGGGTTCAAGACCAAACTAGGGCGATTTGTAAATTTTTAATCGACAGGGGTGGGGGTTGGGCAGACAGGATTGTGGAGTTGAGACCACAATCAGATCAGCCATGACCTTAATAAACAGAGATAAAAACAAAGAAAACTGCGGATGCTGGAAATCCAAAACAAAAACAGAATTACCTGGAAAAACTCAGCAGGTCTGGCAGCATCGGCGGAGAAGAAAAGAGTTGACGTTTCGAGTCCTCATGACCCTTCGACAGAACTTGATTTTGAAATCAAGTTCTGTCGAAGGGTCATGAGGACTCGAAACGTCAACTCTTTTCTTCTCCGCCGATGCTGCCAGACCTGCTGAGTTTTTCCAGGTAATTCTGTTTTTGTTCAGCCATGACCTTGTTGAGTGGCAGAGCTGGCTCAAGAGGCCGATGGCCAACTCCTGCTCCTAATTCTTGTGTGCTCGTGGAAGGCCTTTAGTGTCAACAGAGCTGCCAATAACCTACAAATCTCCTTATAAAATCAACCAACTTGGTGAGACATCACCTTTTCCAGAGATCGTGTTAAGAGTTTGTGATCATTCCTTTTCTTTGAGGTGATCAGACACATTCCTCTAATCGATGTCATTCCAATGGGGCCTTTAATTCCCCATTTCTGATTTCTTATCCCTTTTGAATATTGACACCATGGACCCCTGCCCCCCACCACAGTGAGTGGGTAAGCAGGCACCCTCACTGCATCTCCCGTTCCTGTGACAGAATGCTATCGTTCTCAATTTTAAAATTCTCGAACTTGTTTTCTTGTCCCTCCATGCCCACGCCCCTCCCTACCTCCGTAATCTCCTCCAGCCCCACAACATTCCGAGATATCTGCACTCCTCTAATTTTGGCCTGATATGGATCCCAATTTTAATTTCTCCACCATCGGCGACCATACCTTCAGCTGTCTGGGGCCCAAGCTCTAGAATTCCCTCCGTACTCCTCTTGCCTCTCTCTCCTCCTTTAAGACACTCCTTAAAAACCTACCTCTTTGACCAAGCGCTTGGTCATCTGACCTAATATTTCCATATATGAAGCAGACTTCACCAGATCGCTGAGGATGTTGACTCAGACAATGAGGCTTATCAGATTCACCTTTGCTCTGCCCTCAGATCCTTGGAACAAGAGGAGATCATTTAAGCTATCCAGTTCGTTCCACCATTTAATGAGGTTGTGGCTTATGTGTGACCTAACTCCATATACCTGCCTTTACCCCATATCCCTTAATACCTTAGATAACAAAAATCTCTCAATCTCAGATTTAATACAAACAATTGAGTGAGATTGTTGACTATTTTGTATTGACAGCCTCATTCTGCTCTTCCCCACAAGAGGAAACATTCTCTCTGCATCCACTCGATCAAAACCTTTCAGAATTTTCAAGGGCTCTATGAGATCACCCATCAGTACCCAGCGGATGCCCCATGCTCATGATGTGCCCAGATGGCGCTGTTGGTTACTCGTTGGGTTTGGTTTTTCCTGACAGCCTGAAACGGCTAATCTGATTGGTCGATCTAGCCATAAGGGCAGCTCAGTTTCTTGAAAATATTTGTATTTCCAGTGAGGCAGAGCTCCATTCTCACTCACGTTACACATTGTTTTGACAGTTAACCAGAAATGAAGCACTCACAATAATCAAACAAACACACACACACACACACTCCGCCTTCCATCTTTTAGCACAAAACAAGTGTGAAGTTCACACACCCAAACAGTGAGAATGTGCATCGAGATCGCAGAGTCCACCAACTCTGATTGTTGTTCATTTTGTATTGATCCAATATGAAAAGCTACCAACTACACTGGACTCCCAATTAGGCTCATGACAATTGGACTACATTAAATGGGCTCCATTATGATTTATTTTAATCAGCCTCTATCACTTGCTTAATGAAAGCTAGAGAGAACTGAACTTCCTTACTGGCAGATGTAACTTGGCACAGGAGCGAATAGCTGCACTGTTGGCAGTGCCTGTCCTTTCATTGAGAAGCTAAGTGGTTGGAAAAGGAGTTCTGAACCTTCTCTTCTCTATTCACCCTCCCTCTGCCAACACCACTAACTCACTCACCTCATGTCAGCTACTGATGGACACTGGTCGCAGATACAGAATAGCTACACCATCTGGCTGTGTTACACAGGCAGAGTAATTAATTATGTAATGTACTTTTGCAACATTGAAAGACAGTTTATAATAATGAGTGTCACTATCCCAATTCCCTTCTCATGCTAGAGAAGAAGAATTGATTGGAAGACGATATCTAATCCCAGTTTGATCAGTGTCACTTAGAGAACAATAATTCCACTGAGAACCACGGGTGACAGGTAAAGGGTCACAAACAGCCTCAGGAGGTGTGAATCCTGCTGCTTTCCCACATCAGTAAATGAGAAATGGAACCATCTGCCCAAATAGAAAGTGAGATTACAGACAGCAAAAAACAAAAGCAAGGCCAGAGCATTTGGTGATATATAAACTGGGGTGTGGAGTACAAGAGTAAATGGTTAAAAATGACTTTGTACAAGACAATGTTTTGGCCACAGTCAATATTTCAGTCTTTAGGCCTCATACTGTGTGAGAAAATAAATTATGAAGTTACACAAGCAACTAGGAACAAGAGACAGCATCATCTAAAGGGTACTAATTTGAGTGGGGGTGGGGGGTGGTGGTACAAGAGCAGAGACATATTCACATGTCTCTGAAGGTGAAAGGGCAGATCGATGAGGTTAAGAAAGCAAATGGGAAGTTCAGCTTTGTGAGAAGGGGCATTGAACATAAAAACAAGAAAGTTCAAATAAATTTTTCCAAATCTCTGACCGGTTCAGCTAGAGTTTTGTGCCTGATTCTGGTGCCATTCTATAGAAAGGATGTCCAGGTCTTGTAGAGGGTGCAGGGCGGACTTACCAGAATGGTATCAGGCATGAGGGACTTCAGTTAATGTGCAGAGACTAGGGAAGCTGGGATTGTTCACTTTAGAACAGAGAAGGTCAAGAGGGGACTGGGATTCTTCTTCTCCTCCTTAGCCAGTCCCTCAGGATGGAGGACGACAGGTTCGATGGGTTCTGAGGTGACTGATAAGTCCAGTGTGTGATCTGCAAATTCTGTCCCATGTGGGGCAGGTGGTGCTGGAAGGGTTGGGTAGATGGGTTGTCTGGAGGTTTGTGCACTCCCTCCAATTACTCGACTTCGTCTCTCCATGTTCCCGGCGAATGTGCCTGGTGCCTTCCCAGATGAACCTTCTCCATTTTGGTCAGCCACAAGCCAGGGACTCCCTGGATCGGTGCAGATATTTGACATCTCCAGGGATACGATGAGCGAGAGTGAAGAGGGAAAGACTATTTCTTCTAGTTGGGAAATAAATCATCAGTTTAAAATTAGCACCAAATTTAGGTGAAATCTCTTTATGCCTGAGATTATTTAACTGAGGAATGCTTTGCCACACAGAATTGAGGCACAGATTGCTGCATCTTTTAAGAAACAAAATGGATATACATTTGAAACAGAGGAAAGTACAGAATAGGGGAGGTTTTGGATTATCTACACAGAGTTGGCACAGATGATTGGCTGCATAGTCTTCTGTTCTATAAAGTTATAAAGGCTTTTCTTTTGCCAATTTGTTCAGCTTGGATCTCTTAAGAAACAAAACACATTGCAGAGCGACTCGCCCAGCAACTTTACACACAGCATTCCAATGCCCCAGACAGTAACTAACTCTGGGAGGCTGTCATTTCAAGGGTGCTGAGTGTTGGGATACCGACAGTCCTAATCAGAAGAACTTGCATTTATATAGCACCTTTCACAACCTCGGGTGGTCCCCAAAGTGCTTTGCTACCAAATGAAGTCTCTCTGAAGTGCAGTGACTTGTTGTAGGGAAACGGCTGCCAATTTGCACACAGCAAACTCCCACAAATGCAATCAGGTAACTGATTAACTAAACGCAGGGCGCAGGGGAGGAGGCAGTAAATAATAAATTAAGTGCTCATTCGGAGAGCCGGTGCAGACACGATGGGCCAAATGACCTCTTTCTGCAGTGTAACAACCTGTGGTTCTGTCAGTAGCGACGCCGATGTCGACTGCAAACCTGTTTAAACATGTCGGTGCTGTGCACAATTTTTTACGCTGTGTTTACATTGGAGAACTTCAGGTCGAGTTTCAGTCCCCGCTCCGTGACGGACGATCCCGTTATGAGCCAGGGCTGCAGTGATAGCTGGTGATTATTTCCTCTTCCATTTCCATCATCCAAATGCTGACGCAAACGAGGTTGTTGGCGACTGTTGCAAATGCGAAACAGAAAAAAAGAATTGCTGCTGGGTGACTGCTGCATCTGTGCTGAATTCAGACACTCCCAGGTCCGATCCACATGTTACGCTCCTGCTCAACAAATAGCTTTAGCCCTAACCCCAGACTCCTACCTTCACTCATGTGACATCCCCCCCCCCCCACCCCCCCTGCTCCCTTTGCGGGAGATTAGCAGCTGGAGCCACTGCTGTACGGCAGCCCCAGGCTCGTTATCAGTCCCTGCGATCTCACACAGGGGTCTGTACCTGTCGTCGCGGCTCAGTTTAAACCCAGCAAAGCTCCTGGGAGAGGGGGCATTGCTGCTGCCTACCCCAACAAAACCTCACCAAACCGTGCAGACAGCAACTAGTGTATACACTCTGTACACGACCATCACCAGCAACGATTATTTAGCCCAAGAACAGCCCTAAGAACTGCAGCAAAGGCTCTGCTGGTCCGAACACTACCAGACAAGACCCATTCAGCTACTTTGGGCCATCGGAACCCATTCAGCTACTCTGGGCCATCGGAACCCATTCAGCTACTCTGGGCCATCTGGACCCATTCAGCTACTCTGGGCCATCGGAACCC
Organism: Isurus oxyrinchus; assembly: GCA_026770705.1. Classification (NCBI taxonomy): domain Eukaryota; kingdom Metazoa; phylum Chordata; class Chondrichthyes; order Lamniformes; family Lamnidae; genus Isurus; species Isurus oxyrinchus. Next base: position 5,283,108 of record JANJGN010000030.1, on the reverse strand, counting down.
ATTCAGCTACTCTGGGCCATCTGGACCCATTCAGCTACTCTGGGCCATCGGAACCCATTCAGCTACTCTGGGCCATCGGAACCCATTCAGCTACTCTGGGCCATCTGGACCCATTCAGCTACTCTGGGCCATCGGAACCCATTCAGCTACTCTGGGCCATCGGAACCCATTCAGCTACTCTGGGCCATCTGGACCCATTCAGCTACTCTGGGCCATCGGAACCCATTCAGCTACTCTGGGCCATCGGAACCCATTCAGCTACTCTGGGCCATCGGAACCCATTCAGCTACTCTGGGCCATCGGAACCCATTCAGCTACTCTGGGCCATCTGGACCCATTCAGCTACTCTGGGCCATCTGGATCCATTCAGCTACTCTGGGCCATCGGAACCCATTCAGCTACTCTGGGCCATCTGGACCCATTCAGCTACTCTGGGCCACTTGGACCCATTCAGCTACTCTGGGCCATCTGGACCCATTCAGCTACTCTGGACCACTGGGACCCATTCAGCTACTCTGGGCCACTGGGACCCATTCAGCTACTCTGGGCCATCTGGACCCATTCAGCTACTCTGGGCCATCGGAACCCATTCAGCTACTCTGGGCCATCGGAACCCATTCAGCTACTCTGGGCCATCGGAACCCATTCAGCTACTCTGGCCATCGGGACCCATTCAGCTACTCTGGGCCATCTGGACCCATTCAGCTACTCTGGGCCATCGGAACCCATTCAGCTACTCTGGGCCATCTGGACCCATTCAGCTACTCTGGGCCATCTGGACCCATTCAGCTACTCTGGGCCATCTGGACCCATTCAGCTACTCTGGGCCATCGGAACCCATTCAGCTACTCTGGGCCATCTGGACCCATTCAGCTACTCTGGGCCATCGGAACGCATTCAGCTACTCTGGGCCATCGGAACCCATTCAGCTACTCTGGGCCATCTGGACCCATTCAGCTACTCTGGGCCATCGGAACGCATTCAGCTACTCTGGGCCATCGGAACCCATTCAGCTACTCTGGGCCATCTGGACCCATTCAGCTACTCTGGGCCATCGGAACCCATTCAGCTACTCTGGGCCATCGGAACCCATTCAGCTACTCTGGGCCATCTGGACCCATTCAGCTACTCTGGGCCATCGGAACCCGTTCAGCTACTCTGGGCCATCTGGACCCATTCAGCTACTCTGGGCCATCTGGACCCATTCAGCTACTCTGGGCCATCGGAACCCATTCATCTACTCTGGGCCATCTGGACCCATTCAGCTACTCTGGGCCACTGGGACCCATTCAGCTACTCTGGGCCATCTGGACCCATTCAGCTACTCTGGGCCATCTGGACCCATTCAGCTACTCTGGGCCATCGGAACGCATTCAGCTACTCTGGGCCATCGGAACCCATTCAGCTACTCTGGGCCATCTGGACCCATTCAGCTACTCTGGGCCATCGGAACCCATTCAGCTACTCTGGGCCATCGGAACCCATTCAGCTACTCTGGGCCATCTGGACCCATTCAGCTACTCTGGGCCATCGGAACCCATTCAGCTACTCTGGGCCACTTGGACCCATTCAGCTACTCTGGGCCACTTGGACCCATTCAGCTACTCTGGGCCATCGGGACCCATTCATCTACTCTGGGCCATTGGAACCCATTCAGCTACTCTGGGCCACTGGGACCCATTCAGCTACTCTGGGCCACTGGGACCCATTCAGCTACTCTGGGCCATCTGGACCCATTCAGCTACTCTGGGCCATCGGAACCCATTCAGCTACTCTGGGCCACTGGGACCCATTCAGCTACTCTGGGCCACTGGGACCCATTCAGCTACTCTGGGCCATCTGGACCCATTCAGCTACTCTGGGCCATCGGAACCCATTCAGCTACTCTGGGCCATCTGGACCCATTCAGCTACTCTGGGCCATCTGGACCCATTCAGCTACTCTGGGCCATCGGAACCCATTCAGCTACTCTGGGCCATCTGGACCCATTCAGCTACTCTGGGCCATCTGGACCTATTCAGCTACTCTGGGCCATCTGGACCTATTCAGCTACTCTGGGCCACCTGGACCCATTCAGCTACTCTGGGCCACCTGGACCCATTCAGCTACTCTGGGCCACCTGGACCCATTCAGCTACTCTGGGCCATCTGGACCCATTCAGCTACTCTGGGCCATCTGGACCCATTCAGCTACTCTGGGCCATCTGGACCCATTCAGCTACTCTGGGCCATCTGGACCCATTCAGCTACTCTGGGCCACCTGGACCCATTCAGCTACTCTGGGCCACTTGGACCTATTCGGCTACTCTGGGCCACTGGGACCCATTCAGCTACTCTGGGCCACTGGGACCCATTCAGCTACTCTGGGTCACCGGGACCCATTCAGCTACTCTGGGCCATCGGAACCCATTCAGCTACTCTGGGCCATCTGGACCCATTCAGCTACTCTGGGCCAACTTTGTTTCTGACAGTAACAGACATTGTCGGAAGCAGGGGAACAAACCCCACTTTGGCTAGTATTTCCCCAGATTGCTGCCGTTGACCTTGGAGTGTAAAACAAGACAGTGTTCAAAACTGCTCACCATTTTAATCCCGCCAAATAATAATAATAAATATATATATATAAGGATTCTTTCTCCCAGTCAATGAACAGTAACCGTACTCCTCACTCATAC